>CM068826.1:31028716-31031216 GCA_028554795.2 Sinohyriopsis cumingii
AAATGTACAGGGACACTATCTAAGTTAACTAAAAAGTATATGATCTCAGAACATATTTAGTACACATCTTCTCATGGAATCATACAGCTCTAATAACGACAAGTGCAGTAGAATACTGCCTACCATATGAAAGGATAGGAAAATGGTTTTAAGTAAACTTGTACTAATGGGTCTCAGTTCTATAACAGTTTGACACTCAAGTCGAATACAAAAAGATTATTTTTTATGGCTCAACAATTATACTGATATAATTATTATGGTATTATATAGCTTACTTGATATCTTTCAATTGGAACATTTGCGTTTGAAGTATCTAGCATCTAATGTCATTTATGCTGAGTCACCCACAGAAAAGAAAGACGTTATTATTATTTGTATTATTATTCGAAGCTCGTAAGACGCATTATATCATATCAGTCATCTATAATAATTTTATAAGACGTGCTTTTTAATGACCAATGCACAAAACGGTGTGTATGACCTATATCGACAGCCATTAAAGAAAATACGAAAGATTTAATCAGACATCTGGGCTAGTTCGATCAAGTGGTATTGTTGAATCATAAACGCTTCCGACATAGTGTATCATTCCAATTGGACAGGTGTCAAAGAAAGGACTTAGACTGAATCGACAAATCAGAATAAGTCTATCAAATGGGATGGCTGTATTATAAGTGGATCAAATGATTGTTTTCATTGACATGACGTATTCACACAAGTATACGTTATCCTGATTATTGTATTTTCATCGAAGATGATGACTTCAACTGAAATGTCTGAAAGCGATCCTACATTTTCTCACCTGCATATAGTACGAAGTAACAAAAACACAGTAATGCTTCAAAGAATAATGTTTGTGTACATCCCCAGATATAAGTCAGATATATAAAAACCGGTAGATTTGTTTAAAGGTAAACTTTACATTTGGTTAGAATTCTAAATGTGGATTCAAAGTAAGGTACAATAAACTTGGCCATTTGAGTCCATGCACAACAGAAAGATATTCAGCACCTCAAATCCCCCAGTGGGTGGGTGGTTTCTTAATTTATCTTTAATCGTCTGATCGAGTTAAATTATACTTGTTGCAGGCTAAACAACTGTTTTACAGCCCTTCTACCTATTTTAAATAGGGATTACTTATAAATTTAATACACCAAAATATAATCCCCTTGTGTACTCTTCTTATAAAAGAAGGCTTTCTTTTTTGAAAGCAGACTTCTGCAAAAAGAAATAAGGCTATGAAAGATTTTTTTATTGATTTCATTGACCTTTGAATATAGTGAAATAACATGTTTCGTTTAAACTTAATTTCGATTACTGTTGATATGATGCTGTCTGTTGCCAGCCTGTTACCTATCTATTTAAAACTCGTAGCATGACTTACGGGTAAGCAATTCTGATTGCGATGTATCACGACATGTGCACTGTGATACAAAGTGACTCGATAAGAATCCATGTAAAGCAGAAACAACATTGATATATATCGTAAGAAAGTGCTCCTTTTTTTAAATACAACACGTAGTTATTAGTCTAATGCAGCTATTTGTATTACCTGAAATTCCCCGTGCACAGAAATCACAGAGGTATAATTATCAGTGATGAAAACAAAACCACTCTGTCATCTACAATCGGTTTCAATTCATCCTCTGTACCTTTCTTCAGCTCTCTTACAGCCTCTTCAGTGTCATTCTGTAATATGGTTTCACACATATCCTTATCTGCTCCGTCATCAATATTTGAATCCACAATATTCTTCATTGTGTTTCTAATTTCATACGATCCAAATATAAATAATCCATATAAAATCAATAATTTGCTTGACAACGTATCCTGACTACTTCAAAGCTGTAAATGTTATACCTATCTTTAAAGGTGGGAAAAAAGACAGGCTAGATTTGAATAAATATAGAGATTTCTCAATCGTTCCCGGTTTTCAAAAAGTATTTGAAAAAATATTGTTGAAGAGGCTAATTCTTTTTAGTGAAAGGATCAATTCCCTCACCCATTGCAACAGGGATTTTGAAGCCAATGCAGTGGCATCACTGCAGCCTTTATTATAAAAGAGGGAATAGTCCATTATTTAGAAGGTCACTCAAAAGTTTATGTTGCATTCTTGGACAATGCGAAGGCCTTTAATACGGTATGGCATGATGGCCTCTTTTATAAGCTATTCTATCTCGGAGTTAAAGGAAAACTGTGGAGATTGATTAGAATTTCTTTTCGAGAAGCTAGGGCCCTTGTTCTGCTCAACCGCCATTATTCAAAACCATACTTAGTCAATCAAGTGGTATGACAAGGAAGAACGCTATCAGCATGGCTATTCTTAGTCATGATAAATGACCTAATATCCTTGCTGGAGTCAACAAAATCTGGAATACAAGTTGGTACCTTAAGTATCCCCTGTGGTTTACTAGCGAATGACACGACCTTGCTATCTTCATCATTTAATGGTATTTGTGTTTTACTTCGCAACCTCCATGACTATGCATCGAAGTGGAGA